>OU696532.1:105345195-105372129 GCA_916048285.2 Bellardia pandia
AATATTGCAAAATTAAAAAAAAAATATTAATAAAACCGCAATGTGGTTTTAAGCATAGCTGGGAAATTTCGATTAGAGTTAGAAATCATTACGATTAGAGAAATAAAATAATCTAATCATTAGAATTGAATTTTGATAAAAATTTCAGATTACTAATTGATTAGATTAGAAATAATCAAAAATCTAATCACAATTAGTGACGATTAGCATTTCTAATAAAATCTAATCAAAACTAATCCAAAAAATAATTGATTAGATTTCTTGATTATTTTTGATTAGATTTGATCGATAGTTGATCTAATCTACTATAATCAAAAATAATCAAGAAATCTAATCAATTATTTTTCGGATTAGTTTTGATTAGAAATGCTAATCGTCACTAATTGTGATTAGATTTTTGATTATTTCTAATCTAATCAATTAGTAATCGTCTAAAATGGATAACTAATCATAATTAATCAATTTTTCAGCACAATTAAAATGTCTAATCCAATTGCTAATCATTAGGATTTATAATCATTATTCCCAAGCTATGGTTTTAAGTTACTTTGAACAATAGAGATGTATAGTAGATAATTATCACAACATTGTTATTATGAAATATCAGGGGGGTTATTAGGCATTTCGATTCGAAAGCAACAACTTTTGAACGATTTTATTTTCGAATCGAAATACACAATAATCCCCCAACAATAAGGCGTAAAAGTAAAGTATAAAACACAATAAGAGCGTAGCGTTAATCTACAAAAGAAGTTTTCATTGCGGAATTAAAAAAACGCATAAAAAAGAAATTTTATTTTTTTTTTAATTTTTTTTTCTTTTTCGAGTTATGTCACATTTGGCAAATATTTACTCAAAAAATCGTAATAACAAGTTTTAGCGGAAATTTGTTTGATGTTGTTTACTCTTAAAAGAGTTTTACAAGATCAAACAGCATCAAATAAATATTTGCCCAATGTGACCGTACCTTAATAAATCCCCTAACTGAGAAACAGTGCAGCTGTGTGTTATTAATTAACAAATTAAACTGAAAATCATCAAATATAAATACAAAATTTTATTAATATCGCTTTGTCACACCCTTTTATTTCATATTAATGTTTATTTCTTTGTTTGCTTTTATATAAATTTAAAATTATTTATGCAGCCATTAGCATAATGTTTTATTGGTTTTATTTAACATTTTTATATGGTTTTTATTAAACTATAACTTTTTTCGTATATCTCAACAATTTAATTTTAAATTTATAGGTATATAAATGCCACTAGGTATTTTTTGTCAATTATAAGCTTTAAACAGTTCGAACAGCTTTAATATATATACAAATACATTTATTTTGTTTTTTATTTATAAAAATTAAACAAAATATTTGAAACCTTTTGGGGGAAACAGTTTTTTCTATAAAAGTAAAAAAGAACTGATTAAACTAAAAATGAAAATATTAGAAAGAAAACCTAAACTTGAAAAAAGCATAAAATATTTAATAAAACGTTTAAAAATGTTTAATTGTTTTACCTTACGAACATTCTTTCCTCTTTTTGCTAACGTTATATTTTAGTCCTATTATATATACTGAAAAGTTTTGGAAATTGTAGTTTGTTTTACAAAAAACTTTTCTTTCTTTTGTTTATGTTTAACATTTGATTGATGTAATTTTTAAATAGCATAATGTCCATTTACATTTACAAAAAAAAAATATATATGTATGTACATATGTACATATAGTATATAAAACAAAGTTTGTTAAAAAAAAAGTTTTTTGGTTTTTATTTCTTTATACAACCAAAATCAAAGTAGTGAGAGAAAACGTAGTTAATGTTTCAAGTACATAGTTAGAGATGTTATTTGCTGGTAAAAATGTTAAAAGTTTTTCACACAATTTGATGGCTAAAGTATTTAATATTTTGACTTTAATAATATGATGTCTATATGAGGGTTTCGTTAACATACATACTAATTTTCTTAACAAATTAAAAATAAACTTATTCATTTATTTAGCAGGAATAAAATTGTAAACTGCTACATTTTGCAATTGCAAGTAGTAAAAGGCGGTTGTAATAATAATGATTAACGTCAAACATTGTTGGTTTTAACAATAATGTCAAATATATGTTTTTTTAACGCCAAACTTTAATTAAGCTGTAGTGTTTGCAGTGTTACAGCATTTATGCAGGTACACTCTCTAAGAAAAGCTAGTTTAAGATATATTAATAAGTTTAGTGTTTAAAAAGCAAAACTATTGAAGGCACAGTCAAAAGAAAAACTATTTTAAGGCATCCTTATAAGTTTTATGGTTTAAAAAGCTAAATTATTAAAGGCTTGTCAGGTGGCTGCTATTTAGCTTTATTTATTAGTAATTTTTAATGCTTGTTTTGGAAAACGTTCAACATTTATTACAATTCTACTCAAATTTAACAAATTATATTGAGGTCATGAAAACAATTTTTTGAACGTGAATTTATGGTAAAATGGCAAAACTACCTCATGAATCATGTCAGTGATTTGGAGTTTTTAAAATTAACTCGCTATCATTGGTGCTGTATAGAGGTTATCTTTAAAAAAGCTGCATAAAAAGTAATTAAGTGGTGTTAAATTGCATGATCGCTTGATATCATCCATTATAGGTATACTTTTAATTGTTAAAATCTCTTGATAGCACTATGCATTTACCTTAACCGCATTTCCAGACGAATATTCACAAAAATCGCTTAATCATGCCCAGAGACCACAAAGTGTTTATTTGACCTTGGAACATTTTTAAATAGGTTAAAATTATTAAATGATTTTTAATCAATATTTAGTTAAAAATCACTTAAAAATGATTTTTTAAATTATTTAAGCGTTTTTAAAAAGCTTTTATATAATAAAAGGTAAAAAAACCTTGTTTTAACATTTTAATGTTTAAAAACAATTAAGGAGAGCTTTTTTTAATTTATTTTAGGTTAGAGAATATCAAGTTTACATATTCTTTATATGCTTCATGTTGAAGGTAATTAAGGATTGTTTTGCTGTATACAACACTTTTTGTGCCACGTAGCATATCAATAAAAAAGTAAAACAATTAATCAAAACAATTGGTTTGTTGCAGAAAACTGCTGTAATATTTGAATGGAATAAGTTCAAAACAAGAACAAGACATTTTTATCGTACGGACACATTAAATTTTAGATTTTAGATAGAATTTATTGGTTCAAATTCCTTACACTTTTTCAAATCACTTTCATTCATTTTGTTCATTTTGTTATTTTAAGAAATTTACAATAATACATACGTATATCTTTTTAAACAGGCTTTAAACATATTGCTTTTATAGCTTTTTAACGAATTAAAAAAAACTTTATGTACTTTTTAAGACATTTTCGAGAATTTCTTGTTAAAATGATAAAATCGTTCTGTAATAGACTTAGCATGTTCATTTTTATACTTTATTAATTTGAATTAATTTAGTACAACGTTGTTTGGAATTTTATCAATTTTTACTGTTAGGTTAGCGCAACTAAATACGAGTAAAATGGAAAGAATTTTGATACCTTTGAAATATCTTGAATAATTTTTAGGAAACCTCAGACTTTTCTTATAAGTTTAAAACTATAACATTACAAAAAATCCTTAATTTAATTTATTTTAAGGTAAAATTTTATGGATAAACAATTTAAGTTAAACAATTTATCTCACATATCAATTTATCTTGTAAATTATAGAATATATTGAAAAAGTAATGTATCTTTTGTTTAAATACAAAAGGGTCACAACTCACAATTTTCCAAAACTGATTTTTTTCTATAAATTAATTCAGCGTACACCACAAAGTATAGAGTAAATTTCTAAAAAAAAATTCTTTCACATCACTATCTTCTTTAACTGAAAAAATACGGTTACGGTATGTCTATTTTTATGTTAAGTGTGTTGCTTGTGCACGATGAGTTGTGACCCTTTTGTATTTAGGGTGCGCATAATCAAGGTTAGAAAAGGTAAACAACAGCTGTTGTTTTAAAATGGCGACACTTTTTTCGTAACACAAACGTAAAAAACTTTTTTTATAACACATTTGTTTAGTGTTTTATTTTATTATTTTATTTAGAAATATTATGAAAAAAACTAGTTAAACGTTTTATTTCAAGTATTTGTAAATATAATTTAATAAAAAGTTTTGATCAAAAAGTGCAAAATAATATAATTTTTTCTTTAATAAAAAACAAGAAAAATCAACAAAAATAAAAAAATGGAATGCTGTTTAAAACCTGAATCGTTTTTCTAACAATAACATGGCTATATATTTTTTCTAATATTTATATAAGTACTAAACTCTACACAAAACTAATATAACTTTTACTAATAGAATTATTAAATAATTTAAAGCAATTTTTTAAAGTTTTTTTAGCTTAATATTTAACTTAATTTACAAAAAAGTTTGCTAAATCTAATAGAAATAAAGAAAAGTTTTAAAGGATTTTTTTTATTAAATTTACTAAAACAAAGTTATTTACCTTGTTTTATATTCAGGTTTTTTTAATTAATGTTGTAATAAAAAAAATTGTTAAGAAATTTGTTTTTTCACAAATTATTTGAATTCTAAGAACTTGTTCCCACTTTTTGTTTAGTTTTTTTTTCTGTTTTAAAAAATACAAATACTATTTATAGTTTTTTTTTCTTGTAATTTATAATAAATATGTATAAAATACATTTTCGTAATTATTTTCTTTATGAATTCTACTTTAATATTTTCACTGTTATGGTTTTTTGTTGTTGTTGTATGTAATATTACGTTTTTATATTGATAACGGTATTTTCAACCTTTGTATTTTATCTGACCTCATCAATGTCTTCTCCCTCTGATGAGCTGCGTATGGTATTGTATTGCGAGTTTCGGCTGCGTAACATGCGCAGGAAACTGCCCACCGCAAATATGGTTCTTCGATGACGATGGAATATGCCCTGGTAAAGGGCTTCACGCAAAGTTTTACGATCCTCTACGTCCACACTGGAGTTTAAAGATGTTTGATGGGTTAAACGTCCTGTAATGATAAAAGCCAAGTTTATTTATAACATTACATGTTCATTGGGTCATTATTTCAATAAATTCAATTTAAATATTGTAAAAAACTATTGCAGCTTTTAAAAAGTACGAAATATTTGTTTACCTTTTTTCGAATTCCACAATCTATTATTTCGGGGTATTAGGCATTTTCTTGACAAAAGACAACCTTGCAAATTCGGTAGGGTAGAAGATAATATTTGTTAATTCAAACTTTAAATAAGATTGAACAAATTTGAAGCTGCAAGTTAAAAGTACTGTTTTTAACAAACAAGGAATTGAAGATCTGGACAATACATTCTATTGATTACAGGTTGTTGCAAGACATGAAAAATTATAGTCAAATCTGTTTTTTATACAAACTTTAATCGTAGGTTTTTATATAGTTTTTTAATCATAGGAGTTTATATAGTATTTTACAAGCTTTAGGCCTGTTCTGTAATCAAAACAAATTTGGATAACTTTTTTTTTAACTACAATTAAACATCTTGACAGAACTTGTCATTGAAATACTTCATGTTCTGTGTCAAATTTAATAGTTTTAAAACTTTAATATACATATGTACATAATTGTAACGATATTTAAACATAAACTTTCTTGATTCTTTGCATTAATAGAAGTAAAGCTATGTATAGACGGTTGTCAGATCATACAATGTTGTCAGATCTGGCAATGTGCTAGCAATATACAGACATTAAAAAAAGGTTAGCAAGAGGTAAATTGTCAGTTCAGACGACTGTAAGAAAACCTTGCAATTTTATTGCCACACAATTTTCATACACTGTCTGTCAAATGAAATTGTTAGTTCATACACAGTGTACCGCAAAACTATTTAGCCTACCCATTTTTAGGAGAAATTAGTTTTTCATTCCTACATCAAATAGTAACAATCAAGTAAAAAAAATAATTGTTTTTGCAATTTATAAAAGATATTATGTAGAATAGGAAACCCCAAAAAAATATTAATTTTTATTCACATATTGTTGCATTTTATTAATTTGCATCATAATCATAATAATACTAAAAACCCAGTGGATTTTTTCGTTGTTTACATTGTTAATGGTTGGTCATTAATCTTTAGTCGGGCTTTCCATGGGTCTTTTCTCAACTGCATTCAACGATTACTATAGAACAATTTATTAAATTGTTGACTGCTTCACAATATCTACTAAACATATTTTTAATTTATTTGCCCTAGTTTTAAAGCTATAAAATAAGTTTTCCTTTTAAAATGTTAAATTATATTCTCTTTAATCCAATAATCTTCATACGTGCTTACAATAAGGACAAAATTATAACTAATAACAATTGATACATATGTATGTATACAAAAGTATCATTTCATTTTCAAAGCAGAACTTCTTGTTACACGAATATTATTCGTGTTTTAACGACCGTAATCGTTGTTGTAAATTTTTACAATTTTGTTAAAATCTGTCATAAACCATTTAATGCTATTAAAATGTTAGTAAAACATGAAAAAAAATATAGATTTTTAATTCTTTACATGAAGTTTTACATTGTTTACATGATTTTAACAATTGAAATTCTTGGTAAAATTTTTTACAAATCATCAATTACCGTTGAATTAGTATTAAAACATGAAACATGTGTGATTTTCAATAATTTACATCAAAATTTACATTATTTACATGATGTCAACAATTGATATTTTTAGTAAAGTCTTTCATAAATCATTCATTTACTCTTATAAATTTGTCTAAATACAATAGTCAAATTTGGCATCACTGTTTTATGATGACGTTTATTTAGGCAAATATGGTTGACAGCATGGTGTAACTTTACATTACACTCACCTTGTATAGTTACACCATGGTTGACAGTGTTCACAAACATTTTATGCAAAATTGATTTTGAAGCTTAACATTGGCCGATATGGCCTATGTATTTTATATATGAATTTAATTATTTTTATTAATTTAAACTAATAGTTGTTTTAACACTCACCTACTACAGGAGATTTGGGTGATTTCATGGTATACTCTTCCACCTCCTTGCCCGTCAAATCCAATTTCAATACCTTTTTCGACAGCTCCAGGGCAGTGACATCTTTGGGATTAGTGTTGGGTTTCTTTTTGGAAACCTTAACCTCAACATCACGCTGGCTAACAGCACTCTTAGAGGCTGGTATCGCTACCGTATCCGTAGTTGAGGACATTTTCTTGTGGGTAATTGCAGTGGCCGTGGACAAGGTGGACAACGAAGTTGAGGCAGCCGATGTGGAGGCGGAATTGGTCGAGGTATTAGAGGTGGGCGATAATATAGATGTAGAAGTAGTAGTATTTGCCGATGTAGAATGATGTTCAATAGCCACCATGGTAAAGAGAGCTCTAACTTTTGGTCAGTTTCTTGGATTGTTTAGTTAATTTGTGGGGTTTTGTGGGGCAGTTTTGAATGTTGTAAAAAAGGGCTTTATTTTGTGTTGGTTTTAAAATAGAAAAATTTACGGTGGTCTGGCTTCACTAAGATAGTGCGTGTCCAGGGATATATCCAGATTGCTGCAATCTAAATTAGATTGTTTTAGTATATAACGATCCAGACGTTTTTTGCCTTCTTCTTCTCTGCACAGATTTTGCTGATAGTCCGAATTTAATTCGGTGGGATATCTGTGGGTGTAATCGGTGAGTGTTATACGCGGTAGATTTGTACAATTCTCTTGTATATCCAATCCTCTTAAATCATCTATTAATGTATCAATTAGCAAAACTTTGTTGCATGGATAATTATTATGATTATTAAAAGTTGCTGGTATTTGCTGCTGTTGTTGTGTTAATGTTTGTGGCTGATGATAATGTTGTTGTTGCTGTTGTAATTGTGTATATACCAAATTACCATTGCAATAATCGTTCATGCTATTGCTAGAATCCAGCGATTCTGATTTATTTGCTGTTTTTCCATAGATTTCCTGTTGCTGCCTTTGTAAGAAATTTGCTGGATGACTTAGTACGTTGTTTAAAGTTTGAGGTTTTATATTGACTCGTATGGGACAAGTTGCGGCTGCTGTGGCATTTAGCGGATATTCATTTACCGTTAGACAGTCAATTGGATTATATTTGCAGTTGTTGCTGTTGTTGTTTAGTTGATTGATTTGTCGTTTAATGTCGCTGGCGTTGTTTAACGATGCATCCGTTATGCGTTCCGTTTGTAGACTAGTCGCAGAGGTTGTGAAAATATTTGCCAAGTCGTCAGTTATGTGTTGAGGTTTTTGTTGTAGCTGTAATTGCCTCTTACGTCGTTGTTGATTACGTTCTCCTAGGTTTTCCAAATATTTTATGCTTTTAAGGAAGCCTTGTTCATAGTAATCCGTTGCCAATTGCAAATAATATGTTAACGTTTCCACGCCAATTGTAGTACCTTCAATACTCTTACCATTATGGTTTACAGTACAAACTAAGCTGTTGCAATCCTCCTCTAGACGTTGTGGTTGTTGTCTGGTGGTTGGTCGTATTACACCGCAATTGTTTTTCAAAGGAAATTGTTGTTGTTGTTGTTGTTTTGTCCCATTTAATAAGTAGTCAACACTTTCTAGTTTTCCCAAACTACGTCGTCGTTGTTGTTTGGTTTGTTTATATTTATGTTGTTTATTAAATTTGTTTGGCTTTTGTGGGTCCACAACTTTAACCTCATGTGGCAATTTCTTATGACTTTTCTCCTGTCTCAAATTCTGCAATCTCTCCACTTGTTTTCTAGCTAATTTTTTTAGAACTTCTGTGTTATTCTTATTAATTTGTAGACGTTTTATTGAATCGTTGTAGGTTAAATCTGCACTTCGTTGTTCACACAGTGTTTGACGTCCTCTAGTTGTGTAGACTTTTTCAAAACTAGAATTATAAAGAGAAAATTGAATTTAATAAATTGAAATTCTTTAAATTAAACACAAATCATTTAGTTTTTTTTTTTATTAAAAAGTGAAAAGAAATACTTTGAAATGTTTAGAAAGTTATAACTAAAGATTTATAGGAATTTAATAATAAAGGGCTAGTACTAAAGAGGTTTTTAGCAAGAACTTTGTTTTCCATAGGTTTGTATGGTAATAATAGCTTTAACAATTGTTATTATAAATTCAATTCCACTGGATTTAATTTTATATTTAAAATTGTCAAGCTTCACTATTTCCAATACTATACAAATTTGAAAGATTTTCATCTTATTTCTTGGTTTTTTTAAACAAATTAAGCAATTTTTTAAACCTGTCTCTCAAGTTGTTGCCAGTTTCTACATATTATTTATTTTTATTATAAAAAACTTATTGCTAGGGTTGCATTTTCCTTTAAAATTTTACATAAATTTCATTAAATTTATTTTTATATTAACAATTAACAGTTCAAACTGATTTCATTAAGTTTTTATAGTTTTTTCAAGTTTTTTTTTATTTATATTTTTTCACACATTATAATATTATAATTATTTCCAGTACATTGGGGTTTAAAATGGTACAAAAATTAATTAAAAGCGAAAAAATAATTTAAAAAAATACACTATTCTACATACATAAATACATACATACATACATATCGATGGTATCATGTAGAAATGCCCTAACTCGCATATTTGAAACTTTACAGGAGAAGGTAAAAACATAATAGAAACTGTAATATTCAACATGTAACTTTTTTTGTACAACTGCTTATAAAAGCGCTATTTTTTACACTATGCGTTAAATGCATTGGAATCGTAAAAAAAAAACAAATTTCGAAAAAATAGCGAGTTAGGGCCTTTCTGCATGAGACCAACGATATACTCATGTATGTATGAATATCTTCAGCTTTTCTTTTTTATTTTTCTTTTAACCTGCTTATTAGTTTTGCACGTTAATTGTAACTTAAATTTAGTTTTGTTTACTTAAAACCCTTGTGTATAAAAGTTTTTAATAATAATATGACAGTGAGTACAAACATACTCTAAATAAAACTCTTTCATACATTCATACATGTATGTATATAAGTATGTACCTTTGAATGCGTAGAAAATTATTCCTTTGTCCACTTTAATGAGTAAATACAAAAAGCTAAACAAATAATAATAGCAAAGAAAAAACTGTTAAGGTAAATGCATATACATACATACATACTCATACATTTTTGTTGTATTTGTTGCTGTTTGTGTAGAACACTTAACAGTGTAGTTACACAGTGCTTTTAGTAACATGCGTTTGTAATTAGTGTCATATTTAGAAACCACCATATGGTTGGGTTTATTTTGTAAAAGAACAAGAGTACAACTCAACAATAACAACACTTGTAACAAAAAACTATAAGACTACACTCCGTTTTATTAGTATATTTGTGTTTGTGTCATTGATTTTGTTTATATACTTTCAAGTGAAATAAAAGCTTTTGATTTGGGGGTTTAAAATATGTAAGATTTCTTTATGTTAATACAAATAATGTGAATGATTCGCTTTTAAAAGTAAGTTGGTGGTAAGGAAATTCAAGGGGTTAGTTGACACAAAAGCCAGCTATTTAGTAAAGAAATGGTAATAAATAAGAAAGTGGTTAGAGGTGTATGTTTAAAGTAGTAAGTCTAATGAAAAAATAATTTAAACACAGGGTAAACATTTTAGCACCTGAACTCTAAGTATTTTTTAATTGTTTACATAAAAATTTACATTTAAATGTGTAATATTTAATTATTTACCTCAAAATTTATATTATTTACATGATGCCAATAATTGAAATGTGTGGTAAGTTTGTTCACAAATCATTTACGACCATTAAATTAGTATTAAAACGCGAAACACGTGTAATTTTCAATTGTTTACATTAATTTATAAATTTTTTACATGATGTCAACAATTAAAATGTTTGTCAAAAGCTGTCATAAACCATTTAATGCTATTAAAATATTATAAAAACATGAAAAAATCTAGATTTTCAATTGTTAACATGAAGTTTTACATTGTTTAAATGGTTAATAATTGGTATTTTTAGTAAAATTTATTACAAATCATATATTCCCGTTAAATTAGTATTTATACATAAGATATGTGTTATTTTAATTGTTTACATCAATTTACACATTTTTTACATGATGTCAACAATTTAATTTTTTTTAAAGCTGTCATAAACCATTTAATGATATTAAAATAATAGTAAAACATCAAATTTTACATTATTTACATAATTAAATTAAATTTAAATTTTACATTTTTATATAATTTCAACAACAATTTACTCCCTTTTCACACTTTTCCTATTAAAATTCAATGTTAAAAAAATAAAAGGGAACAAATTTCATGTGTAATTTTTATTCACGATAGGGGTGATTATTGAAGTAATTTTTCTTTAAAATATATTAATTTATTCATTTTCAAATATTATTCAATTTATTCATACGTTTACCTGGGAAACTCATGCACTACCATTGGCAGCTCTTGCTGGTACTCATGCGGTAGCTCTTTAGTCCCCAACTGTTTGCGGTAATACTATAAATTCACTTTGCTTTTACGCTGACGTATACGGCGTCGTAATTTAAAATCTCTATAATGATTGGCCACCTCATGATGATATTGAGTGTCATGAAAATATACAGCATTGTAAAATTTACGCGTTGGCAATTTCACTGGACCTTGAGCGCAAGATTTGATGGCAGTGCCGGAAATCAGAAAATTTCTATCCGTCATTGATATGTTACACAAATTATTTCAGCTCTCTTACACTAATTGATGATGATTCAATTGTGGCAGATAGTTGAAGACTAATTTAAGTAAATAGCTGAAGTGTAGCTGAACAGTAACACATTTGTTGGATATTTATGTTGGGGGATGGGGTGGGAAAAATTGGAAATGATTTGAAGTTTAGACTGCAGAAATACTTGTTTAGTTATAAACAATTTATGTTTTGGGTTTGTTTTCCTATATTTCTGGCAGTACAATATTTTATTAGCTAGTTGTTGTTATTAGGTTGATTTTCTCTGTGATTGTCATCACGTCAATAAGTAATTTATCATAAATTGAATATTTGTGGCAATTGAGTATGAAGTGGAAGGTAGAAACTGTCTCTAGTCAAGCACGTTATCATGTTTAGACAATTTGTGGTTTTGTATTGTTATTGTTGTTTTTTCCTTGTCGTACTAATAAATATTTATGTAAATGTTTATTAATAGTTTAGTTCAAGTAGTTTTCCTATCAGTAATGTTGTTTGAAAACAGTTTTATTGGATATTGTGGGAAATATTTTGACTTGCCAACTTTAGTTAAATTTTCAAACAAATATTGAGCTTTTTAGTTTCTAAACTCTTTCTAACAAATTATTTAAAGGGTTTTATTTAAAATGCTTCAAGTAGTTAACTTTAAATTTCTTCCTAACACATTTATTTTATACAATATATTATTTTTTTTAATGTTAAAATAATTAATTGAAGATTTAAGACAAATCTTTTAAAAACATTTTCAAGTGGTAAGAATAAGTTAATTTTCTGGCATATTTGTTACATTTGAGTTCTTTATCTGAATTTCTACGATTTTTCATTAGTCTTCAACTACTGAGCTGAAATATTTGGGGGTAGTCATTGTGGTGGTGGTAGATTTTACCCCTTTTTAATTTTTAAAATTCCTTTTTTCATTATTTATTTTTAATTGGAAGAAAATACATTTCTATATTAATAAAGTAATCAAATTAAAGAAGGCAAAATTCTAGTTAAACAAAACCAAAAACTTTTCTTAAAACCAAAAAAAAAATTGTACAAATATAAAAACATAAGGGTAAAATTTAGCACGACCTCAGTAGTTAAAGGTTACTATCATGTGGTAACTCTGTTTGACATTCACAGAGAGATGACATCCGTTAATAGTGATGCCAGATGAAATCAGTAATATTAAGCTCAATTTTCTTAATTTTATATATAACGCTTTATTGCGAACCAAAAACCATTCAAGAAACAAAACTTCATGAACACCCTTCCGCCAAATCAGCGCTGCCCTGTATTATAAATTATTGCCTTTAATGTCTAATCGCTTTAATTGTATTTAGGCCGCGGCCTCTCCAGTCTTTATCAAACTTTATTATTATGGTTGTTGTTGCTGTGACAAACCTAACTAAGTATGTCGTTTAGCAAAATAAAATTTTCGCTACAAATTATTGTCTTTGCTGTTTTAGTTCGTATATATTTAATGAAAATTGTATGTATATACAAATTAAAGTCTATTAACATGTATGCAACTCATTATTTTTATTATTGTGGGTAACAAATTTATTGGTTTTACTTTAATTAATTGATACGTCAGTCAGCTGTGGCTACAGCACCAAAACATATAAATAAAACCAACTGAAGCAATAAAACATTAAAATCGTTCGTTCATTTGTTAGATGAATGATTAAACAGATATTTGATTAATTTTTAATTTGTTTGCTTGTCGTATATACATATATACATAATTTCATTAATTTAATGGGGTTTTGTTAAACAAAATTAAAGACAAAAGACTTTTGTTTAAAGTAGAAAAACAAATTAAAAAAATTATACAACATAAGTTAAGACAAACAAAGGAAGTTTAGTTTTAATAAATAAATTAATGAAAACATAGACAATTGTTTATATAATTCTTGAAAAAACTTTAAAAATATTCATATATTAATAAAATAAATTAATGCAGCTAAATACAATCCTGCTTTACAATCCTCTTAGTTTTTAACTAACAGGCAACTCTGTAGCTCTCAGTACTTGCTGTAAAATGCCTGCCACTCACACTCTCCAAATCTCTGTTTGACGTTTTTTCTTATATTTAAAATTGAATTAATAGATTGATCATTATAATTTTTGAAATTAAACATTTTTATAATGTTTATTTACAAAACATCTGTTGCTTGTTTATTTTATTACAAAAACAAGTAACATTTCTTACTCATAATATCCTTACACAAATGTAAGTACATA
The DNA here is from genome assembly GCA_916048285.2 of Bellardia pandia. NCBI lineage: Eukaryota > Metazoa > Arthropoda > Insecta > Diptera > Calliphoridae > Bellardia > Bellardia pandia. The sequence goes on from OU696532.1 coordinate 105,359,127, forward strand.
CATACTCATAATTTATATTATAAGAGAGATAAAAAATGCTTGTAAGCATCATAATATATTTGAAATGAATTAACTGAATTTTATTGCCATATTTCAAATTAAATGTGGAATTTATGGCTGCCTTATGGCAGTAAACAAATATACATAAATAAATAATAATAAAAACACAGCAAAACAAATTATCAATTATTATAAAAGTATTAAAAAAAACACAAGGCTAAATAAAAAATTATATTTATAAAGAAATTGGGTTTAGCAATTACCAAAATTACTTGTAAAATTAATAAAAAAAAGTTAAGTTTGTCACTTATTTAGATAAGTATACAGTTTATAGCTTAGATGTATTATTAGATATAATCAGCAAAACAATAATTTATATGTTTGTTTAAATTTGTAGTGTTTTCGAGTTGCTAACTTTATATAATTTTAATAAATATGTGCTATGTATGTACTAACCATACAAATTCCAATTTGTTTTGTTTAAGGTCACTTGCTAATTTATTATATTACCCACAATAAACGTAAAAATTCTTTTATATATTTACAAAATTTTTGTTTATCTAACCGCCTGACCAAATGAAAATATTTTTTGTGTGCATCTAAAACACAAAAAATAAACAATAAAATATAATAGAAATAATATTTTGTTTTCATCTGGCATAAAAAAATAATATAAAAAACAACGTACATACATATTAAAACGCAAAAACAAGAAATAAATTCTGTTTCTTTTCATTAGTTCTTATAAATATTTTTTTTTATAAAGTTGCAAATATGTAGGTATTTCTTAAAGAAATTTATAATAATAAAATTATTGCGTATACGCTCCACTGTTTGCGAGCTTTTTTTATATACTCATCAGTCTCACTTTAACTTTATGTTTTCTTTGCTTCTGCTGCTTGTTTTTTATATGTATGTACTTGTTTATGAACAATACTCAGATTTTCTTGTAGTTGTTGATATTGTTAATGGCGCAATTGTATGTAGCCATTGTTGTTGTTTCTTTTTTGTTTTCAGACAAGTAAATAAACACATATACTGCTACTATAACTGTAAAAATGAAAACAAAACAAAACACACTTACATTTGCTCTAATCCCTACATTATTTTATTATGTGGAAGGGGTAGAATGTAAGAGACATCGAGAGTAGAAATTAAGTCAGGTATTTATCAAGTTCTTAGCATAGTTGCCATATATAATTTTAGCGTAAAACATTTTTCTGCAACTTTGTAACAATTTTTGACAGCACAACTTAAAATAGGCTAAGTGGTTCACAAAGCAATTTATAAAAAAAAATTCTAACAACAAAATTTAGCCACCTGTCTTTACTATAAGTTTGAAAGGCTATGCAGGTATTATAATTTTCGCAGGCCCAATTCTGTCTAAGCTGAAAATTCAGCCCATTTTGCCACATATGTAGTACATACCTACAATAAGAGATTGTCATTAAATATCTTAAGGATAAAGTGAAACTTAATGAGTTATTGTTGCTAATTAGTGTTGCTAATTATCTAGTAGATTTTGTAGCATCTTACAAGGCATCTCCCAAATTCTTTATGATTTAATAGCAAAACCACCAGCATCAATTGAATTAGTATTAAATAAAAATTTAATTAGGATTCAGATTTTTATGTTTTTGTAAATAAGTTTACATATATAAAGTAATTTTTATTAAAAAAATATTTAGTTTTAAGTTTAATTTTCTCACTTTTTAAATTCATTCTTTCATTTATTTCTCGTTTTTAAATTGTAAAAAAAAATTAAATACCTTGAAGTGCCTTCTGAAAATATATACTACAGCTCTTTTTACACAATATTTTTAAATTTCTTTAGTCTATTATACATTTACTGAGCTTGCAATGCTTTTAATGCAACTTAACAGATACTCTGCCTATCTCTTTCGCACTCATCATTAAAGGACGCCGCACAGTGGCTGAAAATCGTTTTTCGTTGGCCAAAATTCTGTAACTTTTGAACCGATCAAAATATTGAAGTAATTTTTTTTTTAATGGATAGATATTTAGTTCAGCTTGGCTCAGTTTTAATTACATTAAAATTGATTGATGACTTTTTAAGGACTTCTAGGTCAAAGTTGAACTTTTGATTTTTTTTAACTTTTGGAGTGAAATATGGGTTTACTTTTTTTATTTACATATTAAAAAATTTAATATTTGGAACTTAATAATAATTATAATTATTTTTTGTGATAATGGAATTTTTTTAATGTTACACTCAAAAAAATTTTTACACTCAAAAAAATGTTTACACTAAAAAAAAATAGTAAAATTCACTGGAGATTTTGCTGTTACTACAGAAAAATTTATTCTTTTTTGCTGTCAGATTTGATAATTTTAAAAAAACATTTTAAAAATAAAAACTGCAATAGATTTTATTAGCATTTGTAAAAATAGTAGGTTCTATTTATTATTATTTTTAACCGACTTCAAAAAGGAGGAGGTTATCAATTCAAATGGTATGTTGCTGTTTTTATGTTTGTTCCACGATAACCATTTCTGAACCAATTTTAATTTTTTTGTTTGAAAGGGTTTGCTTGCAGGTGGGTCCCATTTAATTTTTATGAAGATCGGACGGACATACGGTTTTTTATTTACCGGTATCTATATTTTTTCTGTGCTTCTCTTATAAATTGTTGAATAACTTCGTGATTTATGAATCAATTTTAAAAATAAATTCTTTATTTGGAAGAGCTAATTTAACAGAGCTAAATTTTGACACCCATATTCGATATATTCTTAAAAATCGGTTTATGCTATATATCCCCGATATATCTCAATCAATTTCTGAAATTTTAATTTTGGCTTGCAGAAAAATATATTTAAGGTAAAAAAAATGAAAATTTCAGAAATTGATTGAGATATTTCGGGGATATATAGCATAAACCGATTTTTAAGAATATATCGAATATGGGTGTCAAAATTTAGCTCTGTTAATGGGAAAACATTATAGATTTAGCATAAACCGATTTTTTAGAAGATTAACAAGATTTTCAAAATTCTTTCTTTCAATCAAAAAAGTGCAACAACATTAGTTATATTAAACATTTTTGAAAATTAATCCAACATTTTATTTGGCCGAAATTTTGAAGTCGGTTTTTTTTTAAAGAATTATTTATTAATACTATGTTTTTCGTACTTAAATAACAATGAAGGCAATTATAATTATTATTCATTTGAAACAAATATTGATTGCAAATATTCTATATTTTGTTCTACGCTATTTCTGTTCTTTAGTAGTTTTTTGGCTTCTTCATCTAATCCCGATGTTCCACTTTTCATTGATTTCGAATATTGGATATGAACGGATCTGATGTTGCCAATAATATATTAAATAGATCTTCATTTGTGGAATTTCATGAAATTTTTCTAGTATTTTGCTCTCTATAAAATCTGTAATCCTTGTTCCTTTTTTCCTGAGCCTCCTCTGATAGATCTCCAAGTGGCACCAAATGATATTTAATGATATCTTCTCCATGATAAAGGATTTTGTGAACTGTTGCAGACATATTTCTCTATGGGTAGTTGGTTGTATATATTTTTGCAGTTTCCTTAGCATAATCTCAAAATTGTCTAGCGTCAATTTCTTCATTGCACGCAAGTACTTCTAGGATTATTTTAAATCTGAAAATAAGGTTTAAATCCACTCCTGTTATTTCAGATGCTGTTTCTGGATCTGAAAAGAATCTTCGTGTGGTATTGTCATCATTTGTATTGCCTGACCCTTGTTTTGGCTGATCTATAATTAATCCAAATTTGCGATATTCATCTTGAACATGTTTCTTTTTTGAACTTCTTAACTCTTTGTTGGTTCCATTGTTTCTTATGGATCCTGAAGACCCGAAATCCAAATCATAACTGATTTTTAGTATATGTTCCATAAGTCGTCATTTGATCCACAGTAAAAAGTCATGAAAAAATATGTGATGCTCTTGGTCGTCACAGCTAAATTCAAGTGCGGCCGAAAGGGTTAATATCAGGTAAAACTAATTAGTATCTGGCCAATATTGGGTTTTTTTTCTTTAGTGGTTTAATGTCGCGATTATTATTATAAAATTGTTTATGACTTTGGTTGACCCTAACAGTTGATAACAGGTAGGTATATTAGAAAGAGATCATATGTTTATTGTAGAACCTATTGTGATATTTTTATGACTTATTATTTTTGCTAATCAAAACAAAGCCATAAAACCCTTTCCCAGGTATTATATTTAATTATTTTAGTTTTACGTAGTCTAAAGTAAAGAAACATAAACCTTTAGGCGAAAAAGTGAAAATTTAATACACCATTGTATACGAGTAATTATAGGGCTGTTTAAATTATCGTAATTTGAATTTTTTTAGAGTAATTTCATTAAAATTAAAAAAGTGTTCTACCGGCGGGTCGTGGCGGGTGCAAAAGTATATATAGGATTAAAGAAGACACTTTCACCTTTCTTCGGGTGGTATACGTTTCTTGTTCCCTTTTGTTCCCTAGAAGTTCTATTCCACTAAAGTTTAAATTTCAGAAAAATATAGTAGTTTCATAAATATTTCAGAACGCCCCTAATATTAAACGCTAGAGCGGTAACCACTTACAACAACTAAAGACTATAATCCTACCAACATTATAAAAAAGACCGCAGGCCATTATCGATGATAGCTTGCGAGTAGTAACCATTTATTTTTGACAAAAAACAAATAAAAAACACCTTTTTCTGAAATTAAAAAAACAGTTGAGTTTGACAGCATGCCACGCCCACAATTATTAATAGTTTAACCTAATTTTTTGGCTACCTTAATATGGATATATTAGCTCCAAAAAGGTGTAAAAATTTTAAAAATCGGTGACAAAAAAAAATTCGACTTTTGGCCAATGAAAAACGATTTTCAGCCACTGTGCGCCGTTAACTCTGACCTCCTTGCATCTCTTGTACTTACAACACTTTAAAAGCAATCGGCATCATTGCTCAATTGTTTACATTTTAAAAGATCAATATATCTATCTCTTTTACACTCTACATTAAAGGACACCGTTAAGTCTGGACTCCATGTTTGATTTAAAACATTTGTAAACATCATCATACAGTTTGTTGCTTTATTTTACTTTGTTTTAGTTCATCTTCGAATGTGTACATTTTTGTGGCTGTTACTGTTATTTATGGATTTTTGTTAAGTGTTCTTTGTGTGTATGTGTGTTTAACTATTAATACCGAATTCTTTTACTTATTTTGTGAGAATTTTATGGTTTTATTTTTTTATTAAAAGTGCGTAAAGTGCTTAAGATATAAAAGTACATATGTATAGATACTACATACAATATATTTGCTTTTACTACGAAAAATATTTGCATGAATGTACATATTTATGTATGTACATGTTTTGTGTCACTTTTAGGCATGGAAAATACATATTGGGATTGTGGATTACCTACAATTTATGTTAAAATAACGCCACAACTGTTTATAATGATTATAATACAGGGCAAACAACAAAAATAAGCGTTTGCTATAAAGATTACATGCAAAGAATTACATTTTAATATTGGGTTAAGAAAAAGGTGGAATTTCATTGAATATTAAGATCAAAATATGAAAGCTCATTTTGCACATGAAAGAATTTAAGGTTAATTGAACGGTAATGGATAAAAAAAATGCAAAAATTTTATCATACAATTTAAAGTATTTTCAAATCGTTATAAAGCCGGCTTTAATTATGTTTGATTACAAAAATAAAACAATTCAAAGTTAATCAGGTATGTGCTGAAAATCGTTTTCGTCGTTAAACTGATTTGAAATCGTTAAAGGATGTGATGTGTGACAATCTGTCGATTTGCTGTAACGATTTCATATTCAATTTTGTTTCATAAAAAACGTCGATTTTGACATGTGACGCATTTCGATAAAGTCAGTTTAAATTACTTTTCAAATCGACGTTTTTAACTTTGACGAATATTTAGGAAATGTATTTGTATTTATTTGTATGTAGGGCAAAGCATAAGAATAATTAGCCTTATTATGAGTGTCGTTTTCTTTTTACGATAATGACTCTTTCGTAATAGATTAAAGATAAAATTAAATTTGTTTCTTTAACTTACTACGAAAAAGTCGTTGTCGTAAAAAGAAAACGACACTCATAATAAGGCTGAATACTCAAGCCGCGGGGTTTTACCAAATTGGAAATGAAACAAAAGTGAAGAATTAAATCGATCGAAATCAGTCACATAGTTAACGATTTGGAAAAGCGATTTATTTTTCAAATCGAACGATTTTCATCACATACCTGAATATTTAATTAGTTTTAAATTAACATTTAAAATCCATTGAAATTTTAAGAAAAATATTAACATCTATTTAGCGAGATATTATGCTTTTTAATTAAATTTTTTTTTAAATTTATAGTGAGTTTGTAAATATACTATTCTAATAAAACTAATTCACTTATTGCTGAATTTAAAAAAAAAAAATCAAGAAAATTTGTATTTAATTTGTTTTTTAATTTAAAAGCAATTGTCTTTTGTTTTTAATGGATATTGAATTTAATTTTTAAAATTTACACTCGATTTATTATTTATTATGCTGTTTTTGACTACAAAACAAAATGGTAGTTTCATTCCAACTATTTATATGGCAGCACTGTTCTGTAAACAGCAAATTATAAACAATGACGTCAACTGTTAAATAGCCCGCAAAAGCAGAGGTATTTAGATAATAAATAAATATTATAAAAATGTAATAAAACGCATGAAAAACAATTAAATTACAATTAAATTATATACATATACATATGTATTTGTAGGACATTTTTATATTTCATATTAATTTATTAAAAATTTGCCAAATTGCTTTATTTTTTAAGTAACAAAATTTGCAAATTTTGATTTCATTTAACAAAGATATTTTAAATACCTTTAAGTTTATACAAAATGTTTGTACGAAATTGATTTTAGTAAAGACAACCACATAACAATCTTTAAAATTATCTTTATTACAGTTTTCCCTAGCCACAGCTAAATATAGTTAATAAGGTGTAGTTTCAAATATTTTTATAATAATTTGTGGTAAAACTTCATAATTTTTAAAAAATCACGCAACATTTTTTAATATTGCAGTAAAAAAAACTATGAGTTTTGGTAAATTTCATGTAAAATAAACTAGATTTCAATAATATATGTTAAAGATTCATAATTTTTAAGAATTTAATGAAAATATTTGAAAATATTTGAAATTTTTTAAGTAAAAAAACTATGAATTTTAAAAAAATTTAAAAATTAACTTTAATTTTATACAAAATTAATTTTATTTAAAAGAAAAGTCTGAATTATTGTTTGATTAATTAAGTTTTAATAAAATGTATAAATAATTACTAAATTTGTAATAATTTGCTTAATAGCGTGTTCAGATATGACCCTTAATTGCGTTAATCGCAATTAACGCCATTATTGAGCTCAATATTCTATATAAAATCTCAATTAATTATTGCGCAATAAGTACGAAATTGTTATAATATTGAGTAAGATTTCGAATGCAACACTGTTCATAACTGTGTTTAGTGAACAAAATTGTATAAAATGCAAATGTCAACAAAAGAAATCATTAAAAAATCTATGTGAAGGTAAGTTTGTTTACGTAGAAACACAACAACCATATAGAATATTTTTTGTATTGTTTTCCAACTGTCAAATGATTATTGAGTAAGCTGAAAATTTCCTATGCCTGAACACTTAAAATAATATTGTCAATTAACCGAATATTGACTCAATTAAGTTTCATATGTGAACACGGTATTACACAAATTTTTAAGTTTTACTAAAATAAAAAAAGTAGCAGCATAAATCAAAAAAATTAAACATTGGCAATATTGAACTAAACAAAGCAAAGTATTGGCAACATTATTTGGTAAGCGTGTTGTGACAAACAGTGAAGCCAACTGTTAAAAAATACCTAAAAAGCACTAGTCTTTAGATAATAAATAAGAAGTTGTAGAAATTGAATGTAATATATAAAATCAATTAAATTAAAGCTATAGCTAAACAAAAATTAAAAGTAAAGTAATCACAAATATCGTAAAATAATTAAAAATATGCAGGTAAATGTTTGGAGCTTAAATTATTACATAACTAATGATTTAATTCACTACATATGCAAACATTATACAGAAAAAAATTTAGTTAAAACAATTGTTAAATTTTATTTAAATAAATTTTAATGAAAATAGTATAGTTTTTAATAAATTAAACATTTAAACATTTTACCTAATTACGTTTTAGTTAACTTGTTTTAAACATTTTTGCAATGATAAATTTTGTTATTATAAAATAACAAAAATACATTTTTATAATATTAACTGAAAATTTCATTTATAAAGATATTTTTACTCTCTAAAGAAAACAAAATAAAAAGCACTGCTCATTGTAATTCTAACAAAGTAAAACATAAGCCTTATTATCTTTGAATACTAATGAAGTAGGGCACTGAACATAAAGTATTTTTTATTAACCAAATAGTACAAAACTAAAAAAACAAAAGATATTTTGCCCGAAAAATTACAACAAAATATTGGTTTTTATGCGTATAAAGTGCAATTCTCAAAGATATTTTATGAAAAATAATTGCCAACCAATTTTGTGAAGAAACAAAACAAAATGAATGCAATTTGCAATCTCATTTGTATTTATTAATTAAATCAAATAATAAGAGTTAAGAAGGAAAAAACTAAAACAATAAAACTTAATATAAGATGTTTATTTATATAAGAGACTTCGAAAATTAATAAAATTAAAAAAAAAAATCCTATTCACATGCTAGGTGAATATAAATATCAGGTTTAAAAAGTAATATTTTTAATTTAAATCCAAAAGTAATTAAAACATTTTAAAGAAATCTTATGTTCGTCACTCTTTTTTTAGAAAACTGCTAGTTTTTGTCAATTACTTAACTTTTATTTTATATTTTTAGGTTTCTTGCCAGCCTTTCTGTTGGAATTACTGATTGTTATTACTGCTTGAAGGTAAAAAATATTTATATTAAGTTTTATTGTTTTATTTTTTCCAAGAACCCTGCTTAGATATTATTTTTCTTTTTTTAATAAATACAAATAAGATTTAGAATTGAATTTATTTTGTTGGTTTTCTTAACAAATTTGTTCTTTTTTCTTTGTTCATAAAACTTTCTTTGGTATTCTCTTTCTTGTTTCGTTAATATAAAAAGAAAATTATTTATTGTAATTTTTTGTGCTTTTACTACAGCGAAATAAAAAAATCTTTTGTTTTTCGTTTTTGTAACATTTGGCCAACATGTTTTACCCCTACTTTGTAACAATCTAAAGACAATGATCCTTTAGTTTTGCTTTGTTAAAATTACCATGACAAGTGGTTATTGTTTTATTTTACTATAGGAGGTAAAAATATCATTATTGTTAAGTTTCCTAAAAAATATAATAATCTGCATAATTATTCGTAGTTAAAATCTTTAAAAAATTTAACAAGAATCTTAATAATTACATTAAAAATTATATCAAATCATTTAAAATTTAATAATTGTTTAAATAAATTAATTTACTTTTTAATAATTTTTTTATTAAATCTGATTTCTTTTTATTATTTATGATTAAAATATTTAGGACAATTAACCAAAACTATAATATATTCATTATAAATGTTTGAAATACTTCAAAGCTATTTTAAATAATTTCTTTAGTTTCAGAAATGTTTAATAAATATGCTCAAATTATAAGAGAAAATTAAGTATTTGGTTTTTATGATTCTGTGGCTGTTTATATGAAAAATGTAGTTGGCGCCATTGCTATTTATTTATTTATTTAAGCAGAGAGTTACCGCTGTTTTGTAGCTAAACAATGCTGCCACTAGATTTGATTTATATGTTTAATTACCTTTAATTACTAATTAAAGGAAAATTGTATATTTAAAGAAAATTTATGTAGTTGTCTAATAAAACCTAATATAAAATTGTAATTTTATAGTTAATTGAATCGTTTTTTAAAAAACATATATTTCTGTTATAATTTTTTACTGTTCAATGTTATTATCGAAAATTTAAAATTATTTTTCTGTAAAACATGTTTTCAATTTTGTCAACCCCTTTTAAACTTATATCAAAAAAATTTTTACACATAGAAAATTTTTATAATATTAAATTAACTCCTGAAGAAGATTTCCAAAGGAAATCGAAATATCGAGTGAATTATATATAAGAATTAAAAAATCTTTTATAAAAAAACAAAAAAGTGACCTCAAGCTTAAAAATTATTTAATAAAAATCATTAAAAAGGTCGAAGAATATAGAATAAAACAATAAAACTTAATTTTCTGTCATTAAATTTAAGTATTTGTGATACTTATTATTTATTATATTTCATCGAATGCTTTGAAATTTTCCTAATAACATTTTTGTCATGATTAAAATCTTAAGCAATTAAATATTTAACATTGATTTATGGCCTCTTAAATAATTTTTTTTAATTTTTTTTAACCGTTATTAAAAAAAATTCCTTTAGTTTATTAACTTCCTATCAATTTTTATGAGTTATTATTAAATCTTCTAAAATTTTATACGAAAATTAAGTATTTTACGATTTTCTATGGTTTTTACACTTTTTCTATGGAATATGTTTGTTCCTACTAGGAACCACAGGGCATAATATATATATATATATATATATATGGAATATGTAGTTAGCAACACTGTTGTTTGTTTACTAAATAAAAAAACGAGTTACCGCTGTTTGGTAGGTTAACAGTGCTGCCACTAGATTTATACACAGTAAGAAAAATACTGTTATTTTAACATTACAGGGATAGCTCCCTGTATATTTAATGTGCGTGAAGTTAGCTCCGTCAGTTAGCTCCGTTTTTAACATTACCTATGTTAATGTATAAATTAACATACTTACTACTCATCGACTGTTAAGTTAACAGAGCTGCATTTTTTCATCTGAGTTTTTATTTTATTATTAAAAACTAACAAAAAACGTCAGTATCAATTATTCAGAAAATATATAGAAATTAATACACTTTGTAGATATTAAATAAAAATTAAATTTTTTTATGAAGTGTATCAGCTTGTACAGCAGAATTGTCTTAGTAAAAAAGTGGTACATGAAAATGTTCAAAAAAGTACAAAAACTAGAAATTGTGCACGATCTGTGCTATATAGGGTGGATAGCCATCACTTTAGAGATATCAGAACTATATAGCTTATAGTCAGAATTAATATCAGATCGGAGATATATAATTTTCAAAATGGAGAAATTTAACATTTTACCAAAAGTGGTACATGAAAATGTTCAAAAAACTACCAAAACTAGAAATTGTGCACGATCTGTGCTATATAAGGTGGATAGCCATCACTTTAGAGATATCAGAACTATATAGCTTATAGTCAGAATTCATATCAGATCGGAGATATATAATTTTCAAAATGGAGAAATTTAACATTTTACCAAAAGTGGTACATGAAAATGTTCAAAAAAGTACAAAAACTAGAAATTGTGCACGATCTGTGCTATATAGGGTGGATAGGCATCACTTTAGAGATATCAGAACTATATAGCTTATAGTCAGAATTAATATCAGATCGGAGATATATAATTTCCAAAATGGAGAAATTTAACATTTTGCCAAAAGTGGTACATGAAAATGTTCAAAAAACTACCAAAACTAGAAATTGTGCACGATCTGTGCTATATAGGGTGGATAGCCATCACTTTAGAGATATCAGAACTATATAGCTTATAGTCAGAATTAATATCAGATCGGAGATATATAATTTCCAAAATGGAGAAATTTAACATTTTGCCAAAAGTGGTACATGAAAATGTTCAAAAAAGTACAAAAACTAGAAATTGTGCACGATCTGTGCTATATAGGGTGGATAGCCATCACTTTAGAGATATCAGAACTATATAGCTTATAGTCAGAATTAATATCAGATCGGAGATATATAATTTTTAAAATGGAGAAATTTAACATTTTGCCAAAAGTGGTACATGAAAATGTTCAAAAAAGTACAAAAACTAGAAATTGTGCACGATCTGTGCTATATAGGGTGGATAGCCATCACTTTAGAGATATCAGAACTATATAGCTTATAGTCAGAATTAATATCAGATCGGAGATATATAATTTTTAAAATGGAGAAATTTAACATTTTGCCAAAAGTGGTACATGAAAATGTTCAAAAAAGTACAAAAACTAGAAATTGTGCACGATCTGTGCTATATAGGGTGGATAGCCATCACTTTAGAGATATCAGAACTATATAGCTTATAGTCAGAATTCATATCAGATCGGAGATATATAATTTTCAAAATGGAGAAATTTAACATTTTGCCAAAAGTGGTACATGAAAATGTTCAAAAAACTACCAAAACTAGAAATTGTGCACGATCTGTGCTATATAGGGTGGATAGCCATCACTTTAGAGATATCAGAACTATATAGCTTATAGTCAGAATTCATATCAGATCGGAGATATATAATTTTTAAAATGGAGAAATTTAACATTTTACCAAAAGTGGTACATGAAAATGTTCAAAAAACTACCAAAACTAGAAATTGTGCACGATCTGTGCTATATAGGGTGGATAGCCATCACTTTAGAGATATCAGAACTATATAGCTTATAGTCAGAATTAATATCAGATCGGAGATATATAATTTCCAAAATGGAGAAATTTAACATTTTGCCAAAAGTGGTACATGAAAATGTTCAAAAAACTACCAAAACTAGAAATTGTGCACGATCTGTGCTATATAGGGTGGATAGCCATCACTTTAGAGATATCAGAACTATATAGCTTATAGTCAGAATTAATATCAGATCGGAGATATATAATTTCCAAAATGGAGAAATTTAACATTTTGCCAAAAGTGGTACATGAAAATGTTCAAAAAACTACCAAAACTAGAAATTGTGCACGATCTGTGCTATATAGGGTGGATAGCCATCACTTTAGAGATATCAGAACTATATAGCTTATAGTCAGAATT